>CM075774.1:49674892-49682392 GCA_037974665.1 Ehretia macrophylla
GGCACGACTGCACACGGTGTTGCACGACGGCGCACGATTGGGCCTCCCATGGGGCACCCACTTGGGGCACCTACTTGGGGCACCTACTTGGGGCCCTCGGATGGTTAATGATTGCACCCAATTGGTCCACGGCTTGGCAAGCAGTTGGGGCACAGTGGTGTCGCGCATGGGGCCCCAATGCCTCGGGATGGTGCGCGCATGAGGCGCTCATGCGCACTCTGGTGTGCGCATGTGGCCCGCATGCCGCACGAAGGTGCGCGCATGGGCCGCCCATGCCGCACGATGGTGCGCGCATGGTGCACGATGGTGCACGCATGTGGCCCGCATGCCGCACGAATGTACGCGCATGGGGCGCCCATGCCGCACAGCGATGCGCGCATGGGGCGCCCATGCCGCACGAAGGTGCGCACATGCGTCGCCCATGCCGCACGAAGGTGCGCGCATGGCGTGCATGGCGCACGATGGTGCGCGCATGTGGCCCGCATGCCGCACGAAGGTGCGCGCATGTGGCCCGCATGCCGCAAGAAGGTGCGCGCATGGGGCGCCCATGCCGCACAGCGATGATATGATGGGGCGCCCATGCCGCAAGATGGTGCGCGCATGCCGCACGAAGGTGCGCGCATCGGGTACGCATGACGCACGATGGTGAGCGCATGTGACCCGCATGCCGCACGAAGGTGCGCGCATGGGGCGCCCATGCCGCACATCGATGCGCGCATGGGGCGCCCATGCCGCACGATGGTGCGCGCATGGGGCGCCCCATCCCGCACAGCGATGCTCGCATGGGGCGCCCATGCCGCACCAAGGTGCGCACATGCGGCGCCCATGCCGCTCGATGGTGCGCGCATCGGGCGCGCATGACGCACGATGGTGCGCGCATGTGGCCCGCATGCCGCACGAAGGGGCGCGCATGGGGCGCCCATGCCGCACATCGATGCGCACATGGGGCGCCCATGCCGCACGATGGTGCGCGCATGGGGTGCCCCATCCCGCACAGCGATGCAAACATGGGGCGCCCATGCCGCACCAAGGTGCGCACATGCGGCGCCCATGCCGCTCGATGGTGCGCGCATCGGGCGCGCATGACGCACGATGGTGCGCGCATGTGGCCCGCATGCCGCACGAAGGTGCGCGCATGGGGCGCCCATGCCGCACATCGATGCGCGCATGGGGCGCCCATGCCGCACGATGGTGCGCGCATGGGGCGCCCCATCCCGCACAGCGATGCGCGCATGGGGCGCCCATGCCGCACCAAGGTGCGCACATGCGGCGCCCATGCCGCTCGATGGTGCGCGCATCGGGCGCGCATGACGCACGATGGTGCGCGCATGTGGCCCGCATGCCGCACGAAGGTGCGCGCATGGGGCGCCCATGCCGCACATCGATGCGCGCATGGGGCGCCCATGCCGCACGATGGTGCGCGCATGGGGTGCCCCATCCCGCACAGCGATGCGCACATGGGGCGCCCATGCCGCACCAAGGTGCGCACATGCGGCGCCCATGCCGCTCGATGGTGCGCGCATCGGGCGCGCATGACGCACGATGGTGTGCGCATGTGGCCCGCATGCCGCACGAAGGTGCGCGCATGGGGCGCCCATGCCGCACGGCGATGCGCGCATGGGGCGCCCATGCCGCACGATGGTGCGCGCATGGGGCGCCCATGCCGCACAGCGATGCGCGCATGGGGCGCCTATGCCGCACAGCGATGCGCGCATGGGTCGCCCATGCCGCACGAAGGTGCGCACATGCGTCGCCCACGCGTCTCGATGGTGCGCGCTTCGGGCGCACATGTGGCCCGCATGCTGCACGAAGGTGCGCGCATGGGGCGCCCATGCAGCACAGCGATTCGCGCATGGGGCGCCCATGCCGCACGATGGTGCGCGCATGCCGCTCGATGGTGCGCGCATCGGGCGCGCATGACGCACGATGGTGCGCGCATGTGGCCCGCATGCCGCACGAAGGTGCGCGCATGGGGCGCCCATGCCGCACGGCGATGCGCGCATGGGGCGCCCATGCCGCACGAAGGTGCGCGCATGGGGCGCCCATGCCGCACAGCGATGCGCGCATGGGGCGCCCATGCCGCAAGATGGTGCGCGCATGCAGCACGAAGTTGCACGCATGGGGTGCGTATGACACACGATGGTGCGCGCATGTGGCGTGCATGCTGCACGGAGGTCTGCGCATGGGGCTCTCATGCCGCAAGGCGATGCGCGCATGGGGCGCCCATGCCGCACGATGGTGCTCGCATGGGACGCCCATACGGCACAGCGATGCGCGCATGGCTCGCCCATGCCAAACGAAGGTGCGCATATGCGTCGCCCATTCCTCTCGATGGTGCGCGCATCGGGCGCGCATGTGGCCCGCATGCCGCACGAAGGTGCGCGCATGGGGCGCCCATGCAGCACAGCGATTAGCGCATGGGGCGCCCATGCCGCACGATGGTGTGCGCATGCCGCTCGATGGTGCGCGCATTGGGCGCGTATGACATATGATGGTATGCGCATGTGGCCCGCTTGCCGTACGAAGGTGCCCGCATGGGGCACCCAAGCCACACGGCGATGCGCGCATGGGGCGCCCATGCCGCACGATGGTGCGCGCATGGGGCGCCCATGCCGCACAGCGCTTAGCGCATGGGGCGCCCCTGCCGCACGATGGTGTGCCCATGCCGCTCGATGGTGTGCGCATCGGGCGCGCATGACGCACGATGGTGCGCGCATGTGGCCCGCATGCCGCACGAAGGTGCGTGCATGGGGCGCCCATGCCGTACGGCGATGCGCGCATGGGGCGCCCATGCGGCACGATGGTGCGCGCATGGGACGCCCATGCCGCACAGCGATGCGCGCGTGGGGCGCCCATGACGCATAGCGATGCGCGCATGGGTCGCCCATGCCGCACGAAGGTGCGCACATGCGTCGCCCATGCCTCTCGATGGTGCGCGCATCGGGCGCCCATGTGGCCCGCTTGCTGCACGAAGGTGCGCGCATCGGGCGCCCATGCAGCACAGCGATTCGCGCATGGGGCGCCCATACCGCACTATGGTGCGCGCACGCCGCTCGATGGTGCGCGCATCTGGCGCGCATGACGCATGATGGTGCGCGCATGTGGCCCGCATGCCGCACGAAGGTGCGCGCATGGGGCGCCCATGCCGCACATCGATGCGCGCATGGGGCGCCCATGCCGCACGATGGTGCGCGCATGGGGCGCCCCATCCCGCACAGCGATGCGCGCATGGGGCGCCCATGCCGCACCAAGGTACGCATATGGGGCGCCCATGCCGGTCGATGGTGCGCGCATCGGGCGCGCATGGCGCACGATGGTGCGTGCATGTGGCCCGCATGCCGCACGAAGGTTCGCGCATTGGGCGCCCATGCCGCTCGATGGTGCGCGGATGTTGCGCCCTTGTCGCACGATGGTAGGCGTATGGAGCGCGCATGCCGCACGATGGTGCGCGCATGTGGCCCGCATGCCGCACGAAGGTGCGCGCATGGGGCGCCCATGCCGCACAATATTGCGGACATCGGGCGCGCATGCCTCACGATGGTGCGCACATGTGGCCCGCATGCCCCACGATGGTGCGCGTATGGGGTGTCTATGCCGCACGAAGGTGCGCGCATGGTGCGCCCTTGCCGCACGTTGGTGCGCGTATTGGGCGCGCATGCCGCACGATGGTGCGCTCAAGTGGCCCCAATGCCGCACGAAGGTGCGCGCATGGGACGCCCATGTGGCACGATGGTGCGCTCATCGGGCGCGCATGCCGCACGATGGTGCGCGCATGTGGCCCGCATGCCGCACGATGATGCGCGCATGGGGCGCCCGTGCCGCACGAAGCTGCGCGCATGGTGCGCCCTTGCCGCACGATGGTGCTTGCATGTGGCCCGCTTGCCGCACGATGGTGCGCGCATGGGGCGCCCATGCCGCACGATGGTGCGCGCATGTGGCCCGCATGCCGCAGGAAGGTGCGCGCATGGGGCGCTCGTACCGCACGATGGTGCGCGCAAGTGGTGCACGCGGCGCGCTCAAGGGTCCCGGATGGGGCACTGGTAGTGCACGGCTGGGGCACTGTTGGTGCACAGCTGGGGGACGGTGGGGGTACACTTGGGGGACGATGGGGGATGGCTTTGGCACTAGTAGGGGACGTTGGGCACGACGGGCAATGTTTAACATTCGAGGGAATTGGGCATGCGAAATGTATTATGACACGAATGTGGACATTGATATTCTTGTACAATTGGTTTCCGAATCAACGAAGTAGTCTTAACTTTTGCCTTGTCCGACAAGCTGTTTGTCACATTTGGGAGGCAAAATCGATTAATCGGTTTCCCAATCAATCCAAAACAAATTGTAACGCCAAATATCATGTAAACTAATTAATCTATGAATTAATATAATTTTCCTGAATTTTCTAGTATTTTTTGTGATTTTTTCCTATTTTCCGTAATTTTTAAATATTAAAAATTAATTTTTCGAAAAAGATATTTTTGAATATTATTTAACAAATTATTGTATGAATTAATATAATTTTTTCTGATTTTTCTACTTTTTTTTCTTTTTTTTTCATATTTTTCGTAATTATTAAATATTAAAAAATATTTTTTCAAAATTTTTTTTTTTTATGCATTTGGATATCATATCATATCAATTAGGAGCAAGTTGGGTATGAATATCATGCCATATGGGGCCTTTTATTGTGTAAAACACCCATTATGAATCTCTGGCATGATGTACGCTACTGTTGTCACTTGGGTTTTTGCATCTAAATGTATTATAAGGGGGTATGTGGTGTCAAGCCTCCTAGTCGAGGTCTATGCGGGGGGACGTTGTGGGCATTTCGTGGCACATTTTGGGCTATATCGTGGGCTCTATCGTGGGCTATATTGTGGGTAAGAATGCCTACCGAGTGAATCACGCCGAGGTATTGCGTTGCATACCCGTGCGTTGGGGCCGTGCCACCCCCGCCCCGCGTCCCCAAGCATGTCCCTCGGCGCGGCACAAGGATGGCTAATGAGGAACGTGGTGGCTTCCCTAGCCCCTCATTATCCATCTTGGTGCCGCAACACCGTCGACGTCATTGGGATGGCTAATGAAGGGGCGAGTGGTTGCCCAAGCACAAAACTAGCCATCCCCGTGCCGCCGGCTAGGTACACGTTGGGGGCCATTCCCGTCCCCCGATGTGTCATTGGGCTTGCGTGATGCGCGAATCACCTAGCACATGTGGCATTGGCTTTTGTTAAGCAACGACGCAAGCGTTGCGATGAGACAATTGTTGATGCTTCAATGTCGTGGCGATCCAAGCACCATGCGGCGTTGAAGTCGTCCCCCGGTTGGTTCCGACGTGCCTGTGTGATGCGCGAATCACCTAGCACACGACTCCATGGTCCTCACTGAGTCGTAATGTGACGGACGTGGTCTAGTGTCGTGGCGATCCAAGCACCGCGTGGGCAGGAAGGTAGTTTATTTGTCCCGTTCCATGCATACGGGGGGACGGTGGGAGGCATCCGTGACGCGCGAATCGCCTAGCACATGTGGCATTGGCTTTCGTTAAGCAACGACGCGAGCGTTGCGATGAGACGAATGTTGATGCTTCAATGTCGTGGCGATCAAAGCACCGCGTGGCCTTGAAGCTGTCCCCCGGTTGGTTCCGACTTGCCTGTGCGATGCTCGAATCGCCTAGCACACGACGCCATGGTCCTCGCTGAGTCGTAATGCGACGGACGTGGTCTAGTGTCGTGGCGATCCAAGCACCGCGTGGGCAGGAAGGTAGTTTGCTTGTCCCGTTCCGTGCATACGGGGGGACGGTGGGAGGCGTGCGTGATGCGCGAATCGCCTAGCACATGTGGCATTGGCTTTCGTTAAGCAACGACGCGAGCGTTGCGATGAGACGATTGTTGATGCTTCAATGTCGTGGCGATCCAAGCACCGCGTGGCCTTGAAGCCGTCCCCCGGTTGGTTCCGACTTGCCTGTGCGATGCGCGAATCGCCTAGCACACGACGCCATGGTCCTCGCTGAGTCGTAATGCGACGGACGTGGTCTAGTGTCGTGGCGATCCAAGCACCGCGTGGGCAGGAAGGTAGTTTGCTTGTCCCGTTCCGTGCATACGGGGGGACGGTGGGAGGCATGCGTGATGCGCGAATCGCCTAGCACATGTGGCATTGGCTTTTGTTAAGCAACGACGCGAGCGTTGCGATGAGACAATTGCTGATGCTTCAATGTCGTGGCGATCCAAGCACCATGCGGCCTTGAAGCCGTCCCCCAGTTGGTTCCGACTTGCCTGTGCGATGCGCGAATCGCCTAGCACACGACGCCATGGTCCTCGCTGAGTCGTAATGCGACGGACGTGGTCTAGTGTCGTGGCGATCCAAGCACCGCGTGGGCAGGAAGGTAGTTTGCTTGTCCCGTTCCGTGCATACGGGGGGACGGTGGGAGGCGTACGTGATGCATGAATCGCCTAGCACATGTCGCATTGGCTTTTGTTAAGCAACGACGCGAGCGTTGCGATGAGACGATTGTTGATGATTCAATGTCGTGGCGATCCAAGCACCGCGTGGCCTTGAAGCCGTCCCCCGGTTGGTTCCGACTTGCTTGTGCGATGCACGAATCGCCTAGCACACGACGCCATTGTCCTCGCTGAGTCGTAATGCGACGGACGTGGTCTAGTGTTGTGGTGATCCAAGCACCGCGTGGGGAGGAAGGTAGTTTGCTTGTCCCGTTCCGTACATACGGAAGGACGGTGGGAGGCATGCGTGATGCGCGAATCGCCTAGCACATGTGGCATTGGCTTTCGTTAAGCAACGACGCGAGCGTTGCGATGAGACGATTGTTGATGCTTCAATGTCGTGGCGATCCAAGCACCATGCGGCCTTGACGTCGTCCCCCAGTTGGTTCCGACTTGCCTGTGCGATGCGCGAATCGCCTAGCACACGACGCCATGGTCCTCGCTGAGTCGTAATGCGACGGACGTGGTCTAGTGTCGTGGCGATCCAAGCACCGCGTGGGCAGGAAGGTAGTTTGCTTGTCCCGTTCCGTGCATACGGGGGGACGGTGGGAGGCAAGCGTGACGCGCGAATCGCCTAGCACATGTGGCATTGCCTTTCGTTAAGCAACGACGCGAGCGTTGCGATGAGACGATTGTTGATGCTTCAATGTCGTGGCGATCCAAGCACCGCGTGGCCTTGAAGCCGTCCCCCGGTTGGTTCCGACTTGCCTGTGCGATGCGCGAATCGCCTAGCACACGACGCCATGGTCCTCGTTGAGTCGTAATGCGACGGTCGTGGTCTAGTGTCGTGGCGATCCAAGCACTGCGTGGGCAGGAATGTAGTTTTCTTGTCCCGTTCCGTGCATACGGGGGGACGGTGGGAGGCGTGCGTGATGCGCGAATCGCCTAGCACATGTGGCATTGGCTTTCGTTAAGCAACGACGCGATCGTTGCGATTAGACGATTGTTGATGCTTCAATGTCGTGGCGATCCAAGCACCGCGTGGCCTTGAAGCCGTCCCCCGGTT
>CM075774.1:49689892-49694892 GCA_037974665.1 Ehretia macrophylla
GCTTGGCACGCAGTTGGAGCACAGTGGTGTCGCGTATGGGGCGCCCATGCCCCGGGATGGTGCGCGCATGGGGCGCCCATGCGCACTCGGGTGTGCGCATGTGGCCCGCATGCCGCACGAAGGTGCGCGCATGGGCCGCCCATGCCGCACGATGGTGCGCGCATGGTGCACGATGGTGCCCGCATGCCCCACGATGGTGCCCGCATGACGCACGATGGTGCGCGCATGTGGCCCACATGCCGCACGAAGGTGCGCGCATGGGGCGCCCATGCCGCACGATGGTGCGCGCAAGCCGCTCGATGGTGCGCGCATCGGGCGCGCATGACGCACGATGGTGCGTGCATGTGGCCCGCAAGCCGAATGAAGATGCGCGCATGGGGCGCTCATGCCGCACGATGGTGCGCACATGCGTCGCCCATGCCGCACGAAGGTGCGCGCATGGCGTGCATGGCGCACGATGGTGCGCGCATGTGGCACGCATTCCGCATGAAGGTGCGCGAATGTGGCCCGCATGCCGCACGAAAGTGCGCGCATGGGGCGCCTATGCCGCACAGCGATGATATGATGGGGCGCCCATGCCGCAAGATGGTGCGCGCATGCCGCACGAAGGTGCGCGCATCGGGCGCGCATGACGCACGATGGTGCGCACATGTGGCCCGTATGCCGTACGAAGGTGCACGCATGGGGCGCCCATGCCGCACATCGATGCGCGCATGGGGCGCCCATGCCGCACGATTGTGCCCGCATGGGGTGCCCCATCCCGCACAGCGATGCTCGCATGGGGCGCCCATGCCGCACCAAGGTGCGCACATGTGGCGCCCATGCCGCTCGATGGTGCGCGCATCGGGCGCGCATGACGCACGATGGTACGCGCATGTGGCCCGCATGCCGCACGAAGGTGCGCGCATGGGGCGCCCATGCCGCACGGCGATGCGCGCATGGGGCGCCCATGCCGCACGAAGGTGCGCTAATGGGGCGCCCAAGCCGCACAGCGATGCGCGCAAGGGGCGCCCATGCCGCACAGCGATGCGCACATGGGTCGCCCAGGCCGCACGAAGGGGCGCTCATGCGTCGGCCATGCCACACGATGGTGCTCGCATCGGGCGCACATGTGTCCTGCATGCCGCACGAAAGTGCGCGCATGGGGCGCCCATGCATCACAGCGATTCGCGCATGGGGCACCCTTTCCGCACGATGGTACGCGCATGCCGCTCGATGGTATGCGCAACGGGCGCGCATGCCGCACGAAGGTTCGCGCATGTGGCCCACATGCCGCACGAAGGTTTGCGCATGGGGCGCCCATGCCGCCCATCGATGCGCGCATGGGGCGCCCATGCCGCACGATGGTGCGCACATGGGGTGCCCCATGCCGCACAGCGATGCGCGGATGGGGCGCCCATGCCGCACCAAGGTGCGCACATGCGGCGCCCATGCCGCACGATGGTGCGCGCATCGGGCGCGCATGACGCACGATGGTGCGCACATGTGGCCCGCATGCCGCACGAAGGTGCGCGCATGGGGCGCCCATGCTGCACGAAGATGCGCGCATGGGGCGCCCATGCCGCACGAAGGTGCGCACATGCGTCGCCCATGCCTCTCGATGGTGCGCGCATCGGGCGCGCATGTGGCCCGCATGCCGCACGAAGGTGCGCGCATGGGGCGCCCATGCAGCACAGCGATTCGCGCATGGGGCGCCCATGCCGCACGATGGTGCGCGCATGCCGCTCGATGGTGCGCGCATCGGGCGCGCATGACGCACGATGGTGCGCGCATGTGGCGCCCATGCCGCACATCGATGCGCGCATGGGGCGCCCATGCCGCACGATGGTGCGCGCATGGGGCGCCCCATCCCGCACAGCGATGCGCGCATGGGGCGCCCATGCCGCACCAAGGTGCGCACATGCGGCGCCCATGCCGCTCGATGGTGCGCGCATCGGGCGCGCATGGCGCACGATGGTGCGCGCATGTGGCCCGCATGCCGCACGAAGTTTTGCGCATGGGGCACCCATGCCGCAGGAGGGTGCGGGGATGGTGCGCCCTTGTCGCACGATGGTAGGTGTATGGTGCGCGCATGCCGCACGATGGTGCGCGCATGTGGCCCGCATGCCGCACGAATGTGCGCGCATAGGGCGCCCATGTCGCATGATGGTGCGCTCATCGGGCGCGCTTGCCGCACGATGGTGGGCGCATGTGGCCCGCATGCCGCACGATGGTGCGCGCATGGGGCGTCCATGCCGCACGAAGGTGCGCGCATGGTGCGCCCTTGCCGCACGATGGTGCGCGTATTGGGCGCGCATGCCGCACGATGGTGCGCGCATGATGGCCCCAATGCGGCACGAAGGTTCGCGCATGGGGCGCCCATGTGGGACGATGGTGCGCTCATCGGGTGCGCATGCCGCACGATGGTGCACACATGCTGCCCGCATGCCGCACGATGGTGCGGGCATGGGACGCCCATGCCGCACGAAGGTGCGCGCATGGTGCGCCCTTGCCGCACGATGGTGCTTGCATGTGGCCCGCTTGCCGCACGATGGTGCGCGCATGTGGCCCTCATGCCACAGGAAGGTGCGCGCATGGGGCGCCCGTGCCGCACGATGGTGCGGGCAAGTGGCGCGCGCGGGCCGCTAAAGGGTCGCTGTTGGGGCACTGTTAGGGCACGACTGGGGCACTGTTGGTGCACAACTGGGGGACGATGGGGGTACACTTGGGGGACGAGGGGGGGTGTTGGGGGACGGCTTTGGCACTAGTAGGGGACGTTGGGCACGACGGGCAATGTTTAGCATTCGAGGGAATTGGGCATGCGAAATGTATTATGACACGAATGTGGACATTGATATTCTTGTACAATTGGTTTCCGAATCAACGAAGTAGTCTTAACTTTTGCCTTGTCCGACAAGCTGTTTGTCACATTTGGGAGGCGAAATACATTAATCAGTTTCCCAATCAATCCAAAACAAATTGTAACGCCAAATATCATGTAAACTAATTAATAATTGAATTAATTTAATTTTCCTGAATTTTCTAGTATTTTTTGTGATTTTTTCCTATTTTTCGTAATTTTTAAATATTAAAAATTAATTTTTCGAAAAAAATATTTTTGAATATTATTTAACAAATTAATGTATGAATTAATATAATTTTTTCTGATTTTTCTACTATTTTTTCTTATTTTTTCATATTTTTCGTAATTATTAAATATTAAAAAAAAAAATTTCAAAATTTTTTTTTTTTATGCATTTGGATATCATATGATATCAATTAGGAGCAAGATGGGTACAAAGATCATGCCTTATGGGGCCTTTTATAGTGTAAAACACCCATTATGAATCTCTGGCAAAATGTATGCTACTGCTGTCACTTGGGTTTTTGCATTTAAATGTATTATAGGGGGGTATGTGGTGTCAAGCCTCCTGGTCGAGGGCCATGTGGGGGGACGTTGTGGGCACTTCGTGGCACATTGTGGGCTATATCGTGGGCTATATTGTGGGCGAGAATGCCTACCGAGTGAATCACGCCGAGGTATTGCGTTGCATACCCGTGCGTTGGGGCCGTGCCACCCCCGCCCCGCGTCCCCAAGCATGTCCCTCGGCGCGGCACAAGGATGGCTAATGAGGAACGTGGTGGCTTCCCTAGCCCCTCATTATCCATCTTGGTGCCGCAACACCGTCGACGTCATTGGGATGGCTAATGAAGGGGCGAGTGGTTGCCCAAGCACAAAACTAGCCATCCCCGTGCCGCCGGCTAGGTACACGTTGGGGGCCATTCCCGTCCCCCGATGTGTCATTGGGCTTGCGTGATGCGTGAATCGCCTAGCACATGTGGCATTGGCTTTTGTTAAGCAACGACGCAAGCGTTGCGATGAGACAATTGTTGATGCTTCAATGTCGTGGCGATCCAAGCACCATGCGGCCTTGAAGTCGTCCCCCGGTTGGTTCCGACGTGCCTGTGCGATGCGCGAATCGCCTAACACACGACACCATGGTCCTCGCTGACTCGTAATGCGACGGACGTGGTCTAGTGTCGTGGCGATCCAAGCACCGCGTGCGCAGGAAGGTAGTTTGCTTGTCCCGTTCCGTGCATACGGGGGGACGGTGGGTGGCATGCGTGACGCGCGAATCGCCTAACACATGTGGCATTGGCTTTCGTTAAGCAACGACGCAAGCGTTGCGATGAGACGATTGCTGATACTTCAATGTCGTGGCAATCCAAGCACCGTGCAGCCTTGAAGCTGTCCCCTGGTTGGTTCCGACTTGCCTGTGCGATGCGCGAATCGCCTAGCACACGACGCCATGGTCCTCGCTGAGTCGTAATGCGACGGACGTGGTCTAGTGTCGTGGCGATCCAAGCACCGCGTGGGCAGGAAGGTAGTTTGCTTGTCCCGTTCCGTGCATACGGGGGGACGGTGGGAGGCATGCGTGATGCGCGAATCGCCTAGCACACGACGCCATGGTCCTCGCTGAGTCGTAATGCGACGGACGTGGTCTAGTGTCGTGGCGATCCAAGCACCGCGTGGGCAGGAAGGTAGTTTGCTTGTCCCGTTCCGTGCATACGGGGGGACGGTGGGAGGCGTGTGTGATGCGCGAATCGCCTAGCACATGTGGCATTGGCTTTCGTTAAGCAACGACGCGAGCGTTGCGATGAGACGATTGTTGATGCTTCAATGTCGTGGCGATCCAAGCACCGCGTGGCCTTGAAGCCGTCCCCCGGTTGGTTCCGACTTGCCTGTGCGATGCGCGAATCGCCTAGCACACGATGCCATGGTCCTCGCTGAGTCGTAATGCGACGGACGTGGTCTAGTGTCGTGGCGATCCAAGCACCGCGTGGGCAGGAAGGTAGTTTGCTTGTCCCGTTCCGTGCATACGGGGGGACGGTGGGAGGCATGCGTGATGCGCGAATCGCCTAGCACATGTGGCATTGGCTTTTGTTAAGCAACGACGCGAGCGTTGCGATGAGACAATTGCTGATGCTTCAATGTCGGGGCGATCCAAGCACCATGCGGC